>CALYLW010000042.1:1721621-1736447 GCA_944989445.1 Ampullaceana balthica | reverse complement strand
CTGTGAGCTTGTATGAATCTGTAACTGCATTGAAATGCAAGTCTGTAGGCTCAAATCTTCTAATCTTCAGCAGGTATTTCCAAGGCTGGTCTATGGGTTGAAATCCCTGCAAAGATCTTTCTTAGAACATACAACTAATTATAACAAAATATTTAAATATTTTTAAAGATTATTAGAATAATTACTAAACAATATGTAATCTCAAAATATGAATTAGAGTTAACAATTGTTAATAAATTAAGTAGAATTAAAAGTAGCTAAATCCATTGAAACTGAAAATGTACCTGAATATATTATTTATCACAAACAATCATTTCTTTGACCTACATTTTAGCTCATATGGATCTGTAACTGCATTATAATGCAAGTCTGTAGGCTCAAATCTCATTTTAATCTTCTGTAGGTATGTTTAAAGGTTGATCTATAGGGCTAAATCCATGTAGTTATCTTCTTTCCTGGAACATAAAACTAACTATCCATAACTTAAAATTCAAATATTTTTTAACAATATAAAATAGTTTACTAAAGAATATTTCAAATCAAAATATGAATAAGTTTTGAACATTTTTTTATATATAATATTTAAAAAAAGCTAAATTCATTAAAATATAAATTTACCAGAATATGTTATTGACCACACACACTCACTTCTTTGACCTACACTGTGAGCTTGTATGGATCTGTAACTGCATTGAAATGCAAGTTTGTAGGCACGGGTTTAAATCCCTGTGGAGATAATCCCTGGAACATAAAACTAATTATCTGTGACATAAAATTCAAATATTTTTTAAACAAAGACTACTAAGACAAACAATTTTGATTATACAAAATTTTTATATAATATGTGAAAAAAGCTAAATTCATGAAAATAAAACTTGACCAGAATATATTACTTACCATACACAATCCTATCTTTGACCTACATTATGAGCTTGTATGGATCTGTCACTGCAATGAAATGCAAGTCTGGAGGCTCAAATCTTTTAATCTTCTGCAGGTGTATTCAAGATGCTTTATAGGTTGAAATCCCTGTAGAGATTTACTTTCCTAGAACAAACAACAAATTATCTATAACATAATATTCCAATATTTTTTAAGAATATTAAAATAATTACTAAACAATATGTAATATCAAAATATAAATAAGTGTTAAACAATCGTTAATAAATTAAGTAGAATTTAAAAGTAGCTTAATCCATTGAAACTGAAAATGTACCTGAATATGTTATTTACCACACATAAGCACTTCTTTGAACTACACTGTGAGCTTGTATGGATCTGTAACTGCATTGAAATGCAAGTCTGTAGGCACGAATCTCCTTAATCTTCTGAAGATGTGTTCAAAGCTAATCTAGGGGTTTAAATCCCTGTGTAGATCTTTCCTGGAACATACAACTAATTATCTGTGACATAATATTCCAATATTTTTTAAGAATATAAAATAGTGTACGAAAGCATATTTCATATCAAATATCAACTAGAGTTGAACAATTGTTAGTATATTAGTTAGAAGAGAATAAAAAAGCTAGATTCTTTAAACAAAATATGTACCTGAATATATCATTTATCACACACTTTCCCTTTTTTGACCAACACTATAAGCTTGTATGGATCAGTAACTCCATTGATATGCACGTTTTATGGCTCAAATCTTCTGAATCTTCTGCAGGTGTGTTCAAGGCTCTATGGGTTGAAATACCTGTAGAGATCTTCTTTACTGGAACATACAACTCATTATCTATAACATATTTTTTAAATTATTTCTTAATTATAAAAACTTATTAACTAAACAATATTTAAAAGCAAAAAAAAAGAATTTATTTTTAAACCTTTGTTTATATAATAGAAGTGAAAAGTAGCTAAATCCATTAAACAAAAAATGTACCTGAATATATTATTTAGTCACACACAATCACTTCTTAGGCCTACATTATGAGCTTGAATGGATCTGTAACTGCATTGAAATGCAAAGTCTGGAGGCTCAAATCTTTTAATCTTCTGCAGGTGTATTCAAGGCTGCTTTATAGGTTGAAATCCCTGTAGAGATTTTCTTTCCTAGAACATACAACAAATTATCTATAACATAATATTCCAATATTTTTTAAGAATATTAAAATAATTACTAAACAATATGTAATATCAAAAATATAAATAAGAGTTAAACAATCGTTAATAAATTAAGTAGAATTTAAAAGAAGTTTGATCCATTGAAACTGAAAATGTACCTGAATATGTTATTTACCACACATAAGCACTTCTTTGAACTACACTGTGAGCTTGTATGAAATCTGTAACTGCATTGAAATGCAAGTCTGTAGGCACGAATCTCCTTAATCTTCTGAAGATGTGTTCAAAGCTAATCTAGGGGTTTAAATCCATGTGGAGATCTTTCCTGGAACATACAACTAATTATCTGTGACATAATATTCCAATATTTTTTAAGAATATAAAATAGTGTACGAAAGCATATTTCATATCAAATATCAACTAGAGTTTAATTGTTAGTATATTAGTTAGAAGAAATAAAAAAGCTAAATTCTTTAAACAAAATATGTACCTGAATATATCATTTATCACACACTTTCCCTTTTTTGACCAACACTATAAGCTTGTATGGATCAGTAACTCCATTGATATGCACGTTTTATGGCTCAAATCTTCTGAATCTTCTGCAGGTGTGTTCAAGGCTCTATGGGTTGAAATACCTGTAGACATCTTCTTTACTGGAACATACAACTCATTGTCTATAACATATTTTTTTAATTATTTCTAAATTATAAAAAACTTATTAACTAAACAATATTTAAAAGCAAAAAAAAGAATTTATTTTTATACCTTTATTTATATATTAGAAGTGAAAAGTAGCTAAATCCATTAAACAAAAAATATACCTGAATATATTATTTACCACACACAATCACTTCTTTGACCTACATTATGAGCTTGTATGACTGTAACTGCATTGAAATGCAAGTCTGGAGGCTCAAATCTTTTAATCTTCTGCAGGTGTGTTCAGGCTGCTTTATAGGTTGAAATCCCTGTAGAGATTTTCTTTCCTAGAACATACAACTAATTATCAATAACAAAATATTTAAATATTTTTAACGATTATTAGAATAATTACTAAACAATATGTAATCTCAAAATATGAATTAGAGTTAACAATTGTTAATAAATTAAGTAGAATTAAAAGTAACTAAATCCATTGAAACTGAAAATGTACCTGAATATGTTATTTACCACACATAAGCACTTCTTTGAACTACACTGTGAGCTTGTATGGATCTGTAACTGCATTGAAATGCAAGTCTGTAGGCACAAATCTCATTAATCTTCTGAAGATGTGTTCAAAGCTAATCTAGGGGTTTAAATCCATGTGGAGATCTTTCCTGGAACATACAACTAATTATCTGTGACATAATATTCCAATATTTTTTAAGAATATAAAATAGTGTACAAAAGCATATTTCATATTAAATATCAACTAGAGTTGAACAATTGTTAGTATATTAGTTAGAAGAAAATAAAAAAGCTAAATTCTTTAAACAAAATATGTACCTGAATATATCATTTATCACAAACTTTCCCTTTTTTGACCAACACTATAAGCTTGTATGGATCAGTAACTCCATTGATATGCACGTTTTATGGCTCAAATCTTCTGAATCTTCTGCAGGTGTGTTCAAGGCTCTATGGGTTGAAATACCTGTAGAGATCTTCTTTACTGGAACATACAACTCATTATCTATAACATATTTTTTTAATTATTTCTAAATTATAAAAAAAAGCTGATTAACTAAACATATTTAAAAGCAAAAAAAAGAATTTATTTTTATACCTTTGTTTATATATTAGAAGTGTAAAGTAGCTAAATCCATTAAACAAAAAAATGTACCTGACTATATTATTTACCACACACAATCCTACATTATGAGCTTTTATGGATCTGTAACTGCATTGAAATGCAAGTCTGGAGGCTCAAATCTTTTAATCTTCTGCAGGTGTGTTCAATGCTGCTTATATGTTGAAATCCCTGTAGGGATTTTCTTTCCTGGAACATACAACTAATTATCAATAACAAAATATTTAAATATTTTTAAAGATTATTAGAATAATTACTAAATAATATGTAATATCAAAATATGAATTGGAGTTAACAATTGTTAATAAATTAAGTAGAATTAAAAGTAACTAAATCCATTGAAACTGAAAATGTACCTGAATATGTTATTTACCACACATAAGCACTTCTTTGAACTACACTGTGAGCTTGTATGGATCTGTAACTGCATTGAAATGCAAGTCTGTAGGCACAAATCTCATTAATCTTCTGAAGATGTGTTCAAAGCTAATCTAGGGGTTTAAATCCATGTGGAGATCTTTCCTGGAACATACAACTAATTATCTGTGACATAATATTCCAATATTTTTTAAGAATATAAAATAGTGTACAAAAGCATATTTCATATTAAATATCAACTAGAGTTGAACAATTGTTAGTATATTAGTTAGAAGAAAATAAAAAAGCTAAATTCTTTAAACAAAATATGTACCTGAATATATCATTTATCACAAACTTTCCCTTTTTTGACCAACACTATAAGCTTGTATGGATCAGTAACTCCATTGATATGCACGTTTTATGGCTCAAATCTTCTGAATCTTCTGCAGGTGTGTTCAAGGCTCTATGGGTTGAAATACCTGTAGAGATCTTCTTTACTGGAACATCCCCTACAACTCAATATCTATATCATATTTTTTAAATTATTTCTAAATTATAAAAACTTATTAACGATACATTATTTAAAAGCAACAATAAAAAAGAATTTATTTTTAAACCTTTGTTTATATAATAGAAGTGAAAAGTAGCTAAATCCATTAAACAAAAAATGTACCTGAATATATTATTTACCAAACACAATCACTTCTTTTACCTACATTATGAGCTTGTATGGATCTGTCACTGCATTGAAATGCAAGTCTGGAGGCTCAAATCTTTTAATCTTCTGCAGGTACACTCAGGGCTGCTTTATAGGTTGAAATCCCTGTAGAGATTTTCTTTCCTAGAACATAAAACACAATATCTATTACATAATATTCCAATATTTTTTAAGAATATTAAAATAATTACTAAATAATATGTAATATCGAAATATAAATAAGAATTTAACAATTGTTATTAAATTAAGTAGAATTTAAAAGTAGCTTAATCTATTGAAACTGAAAATGTACCTATTTAATTTATTTACCACACACAATCACTTCTTTGACCTACACTGTGAGCTTGTATGAATCTGTAACTGCATTGAAATGCAAGTCTGTAGGCTCAAATCTTCTTAATCTTGTGCACGTGTTTCCAAGGCTGGTCTATGGGTTGAAATCCCTGTAAAGATCTTTCTTAGAACATACAACTAATTATCAATAACAAAATATTTAAATATTTTTAAAGATTTTTAAAATAATTACCAAACAATATGTAATATCAAAATATGAATAAGAGTTAAACAATTAATAAATAAAGTAGAATTAAAAGTAGCTAAATCCATTGAAACTCAAAATGTACCTGAATATAATATTAATTACAAACAATCATTTCTTTGACCTACATTATGAGCTCATATGGATCTGTAACTGCATTATAATGCAAGTCTGTAAGCTCAAATCTCATTAATCTTCTGCAGCTGTGTTTAAGGCTGATCTATAGGGCTAAATCCATATAGTTATCTTCTTTCCTGGAACATAAAACTAATTATCCATCACATAAATTAAATTATTCTTTAACAATATAAAATAGTTTAATAAAGATTATTTCATATCAAAATATGAATAAGTTTTGAACATTTTTTTTATATATAATATTTAAATAAATCTAACTTCATTAAAATAAAAATTTACCAGAATATATCATTTATCACACACAATGACTTCTTTGACCTACACTGTGAGCTTGTATGGATATGTAACTGCATTGAAATGAAAATCTGTAGGCATGAATCTCCTTAATCTTTGAAGATGTGTTAAAAGCTAATCTAGGGGCTTAAATCCCAGTGGAGATTTATTCCTGGAACATACAACTTATTATCTATAACATAATATTCCAATATTTAAAAAAAAATATTAAAATTATTACTAAACAATATGTAATCTAATATATAAAGCTCAGTTGGTGTTTGTATCTTTGTATGTTTGTATGTTTGTATGTTTCACTTTTCGACTTTGTTAGACAGCCACGGAAAAACAAAATGATGGACGGGGACCAAATTTGGCTGGACGGTTCCTTTTACCCTGAAGATGGTTTTAAGATAGTTTTTGTAATTGTCCCTTTTGCCCGAATGCCGTAAATTAAATTATCAGAAAATGCAGAGACAAAGAATAAAAAATTTAACCTCATTTCTGTATTGAACAAATTTACGCGGACGTTCAAATGCCGTTCAAAGCGAGTTACTTTTGGTGACGCATTTTTTCCCCCAATACTTTATTTTCAGCGGTGCGCATTCAAAAAATATTATAATGTCTAATTACGGTGCGCATATTTTCGTGTACGCTTCATAATTTGAGCTGTGTAGTACAAAGAATTGTCATTTTCTTTACTGTTACTTTCTATATATTAGATAGACACTGAAACATACTGAATTACAACTGCCACACAATGCATTAGATTTAATTGTTTACATGTTTAAATTTAATTGCGAATTTGTTTGAATTATTTTCTGTTCCATAACTCGACATTTAATAAAAAAACTATTTATGTAATTATTGTGTCAGTATTTTTTTCAAGGCTTCATTTTTAGCGGTGCGCGTTTTAAAATCTTTTATCGCCCGATTAATGTGCGCACATTTTCGTGTACGCATCTTAAATTTAGCTGTGCCCTATTAATGTATCATGTATATTTTGTTTGTCTTTTACATAAGCTATTGTCTTTTACATAACCTATACACTTATCCTATTTAAACTTAGGCTACCAGACCTATTAACATAAGTAGATTAAATTAAATAAAGTGATCCTGAAAACACTTAATTATTTTGTATTGCGAATTGAATATGTTATGTTCATTCCTTTGATGATGGATTAACATAAGCCATTTTTAAAATCGATTATTGTCTTGATTTCACATGCATTTTTAACATAAAATTGATTTGTTTGTTTTTTAAAAATTAGGAATATAGCCTAATTTCTTTTTTTATCTTTATTATCTTTATCTCATAGACGCTGTTGCAAATATTGTATGAATTACAATTGTGTTACGATGTAGTGTCGTAAATATATAATAGCTTTTTTAATGACGACAGTGGCAGAGATCTTTTGGAAAATTATCAATAAAGCAGTGGCCTTCTTTTAATGGATACAAACAAAAAAACATAAAAATATCAACTGAGCTTTATATATTACATATGCGTTTAAATTATTTTATTTCAATTATTTTCAAGATGCATTGCATTAATATGTTACATGCAATGAATAAAATTGGGATTTGTTAAAATTTAATTCATAACTCGACATTTAATTAAAAACCATAGATGTAGCGAGTTTATTTTATGTTGAAAGTGATGGCCTATGTCAAATAAACTTACACTTTAAAACTGTTTACTTAAGCTTTATATACACTTTACATTATAAACTTTCGCTACCGAACCTATTAACAAAAGTTGACTAAATTTAATGAAGTGATCCTGAAAACGCTTAATTAATATGAATTGCGAATTTAATATGTTTTTATGTTCATTGCTTTGTATTCAGAATAGCATAGGCCATTTCTAAAATTGCCTTTTAATCATTTTTAAGATGCGCTTATTAATAGACGGTTGTACCTTTTTTTTTCATAGATATAAAATCTGTTGTGTATGTGTGCATTGAATATAATTTACAAAATATGATGCTTTATCCGAAATAGGGAACAAAAAAAAGATTCCTTTTTGAAATTATACACATTGCTTATAAAACCGTAAATATAAATAGTAAAATATAGAGACATAAAAAATGTTAAATATTATTTCCCTGTTAAAACAATTATGAATACGTCAAAAGGATGAGTTATTTTGGTCCAGTACATTTACTTTATAACAAGACTTTATTTTATGCGGCCAGCTTTCTATATGTCTAAATATGGTGTGCACATTTTTTGGATATCATTTTGATACGACCGTTTTTTTTTAAAATAGTATTTTAGAAAGTACATTTATAATTTTGTTTATTTACGCTATGAGACACTTAGCTTTTGCCTTTTAAAGGGATAGTGCCACATGTTCTTTATCTCATACACGTGGTTACAAATAATATATAATTTACAATTGTGATACGATGCTGTTTCGTAATTATATATTAAATTTTTGAGTGACGAGGGTGGTAGAGCTCTTTCGGAAAACCTATAAGTTATGTTAATTTTGAACAAGTGGGAATGAAATTGTAAATTTAGTTATTATGGTCGGCAAGAATCATTATTTAATAAATCATATCTTTTAAATAGTAAGGTTATGTTAAATGGCACTGCATTAAGTGAAAACAACTCACGCGTTAAAATGGCATATCTCTGTTTCTCATAAGATTTTAACTAAATAGATGAATCTGAAATTTAACTTGGCAAATAAAAATTGTAATAACCAGCAACTAATACTTGGATAAAAGGTCAGCACACTTCCGCTACAAAGTGCGGGTATTTTTCGAGTATGGAAATATAAGTAAGAGTTAAACAATTGTTTTAAATTAAGTAGAATTTAAAAGTAGCTTGATCCATTGAAACTGAAAATGTACCTGAATATGTTATTTACCACACATAAGCACTTCTTTGACCTACACTGTGAGCTTGTATAAATCTGTAACTATATTGAAATGCAAGTCTGTAGGCACGAATCTCCTTAATCTTCTGAAGATGTGTTCAAAGCTAATCTAGGGGTTTAAATCCCTGTGTACATCTTTCCTGGAACATACAACTAATTATCTGTGACATAATATTCCAATATTTTTTAAGAATATAAAATAGTGTACGAAAGCATATTTCATATCAAATATCAACTAGAGTTGAACAATTGTTAGTATATTAGTTAGAAAAGAATAAAAAAGCTTAATTCTTTAAACAAACAAAAGTACCTGATTATATCATTTATCACACACTTTCCCTTTTCTGACCTACACTATAAGCTTGTATGGATCAGTAACTCCATTGATATGCACGTTTTATGGCTCAAATCTTCTTAATCTTCTGCAGGTGTGTTCAAGGCTCTATGGGTTGAAATACCTGTAGAGATCTTCTTTACTGGAACATACAACTCATTATCTATAACATATTTTTTAAATTTTTTCTAAATTATAAAAAACTTATTAACTAAACAATATTTAAAAGCAAAAAAAAAGATTTTATTTTTATACCTTTGTTTATATATTAGAAGTGAAAAGTAGCTAAATCCATTAAACAAAAAAATGTACTTGACTATATTATTTAGTCACACACAATCACTTCTTAGGCCTACATTATGAGCTTTAATGGATCTGTAACTGCATTGAAATGCAAGTCTGGAGGCTCAAATCTTTTAATCTTCTGCAGGTGTATTCAAGGCTGCATAGGTTGAAATCCCTGTAGAGATTTTCTTTCCTAGAACAAACAACAAATTATCTATAACATAATATTCCAATTTTTTTAAGAATATTAAAATAATTACTAAACAATATGTAATATCAAAATATAAATAAGTGTTAAACAATCTTTAATAAATTAAGTAGAATTTAAAAGTAGCTTAATCCTTTGAAACTGAAAATGTACCTGAATATGTTATTTACCACACATAAGCACTTCTTTGAACTACACTGTGAGCATGTATGGATCTGTAACTGCATTGAAATGCAAGTCTGTAGGCACAAATCTCATTAATCTTCTGAAGATGTGTTCAAAGCTAATCTAGGGGTTTAAATCCACGTGGAGATCTTTCCTGGAACATACAACTAATTATCTGTGACATAATATTCCAATATTTTTTTAAGAATATAAAACAGTGTACGAAAGCATATTTCATATCAAATATCAACTAGAGTTTAATTGTTAGTATATTAGTTAGAAGAAAATAAAAAAGCTAAATTCTTTAAACAAAATATGTACCTGAATATATCATTTATCACAAACTTTCCCTTTTTTGACCAACACTATAAGCTTGTATGGATCAGTAACTCCATTGATATGCACGTTTTATGGCTCAAATCTTCTGAATCTTCTGCAGGTGTGTTCAAGGCTCTTTGGGTTGAAATACCTGTAGACATCTTCTTTACTGGAACATACAACTCATTGTCTATAACATATTTTTTTTATTATTTCTAAATTATAAAAAAACTTATTAACTAAGCAATATTTAAAAGCAAAAAAAAGAATTTATTTTTATACCTTTATTTATATATTAGAAGTGAAAAGTAGCTAAATCCATTAAACAAAAAAATATACCTGAATATATTATTTACCACACACAATCACTTCTTTGACCTACATTATGAGCTTGTATGGAGCTGTAACTGCATTGAAATGCAAGTCTGGAGGCTCAAATCTTCTTAATCTTCTGCAGGTGTTTCCAAGACTGGTCTCTGGGTCGAAATCCCTGCATTGATCTTTCATAGAACATACAATTAATTATCAATAACAACATATTTAAATATTTTTAAAGATTATTAGAACAACTACTAAATAATATGTAATATCAAAATATGAATTAGAGTTAACAATTATTAATAAATTAAGTAGAATAAAAAGTAGCTAAATCCATTGAAACTGAAAATGTACCTGAATATATTATTTATCACAAACAATCATTTCTTTGACCTACACTGTGAGCTTGTATGAATCTGTAACTGCATTGAAATGCAAGTCTGTAGGCTCAAATCTTAATCTTCAGCAGGTATTTCCAAGGCTGGTCTATGGGTTGAAATCCCTGCAAAGATCTTTCTTAGAACATACAACTAATTATAACAAAATATTTACATATTTTTAAAGATTATTAGAATAATTACTAAACAATATGTAATATCAAAATATGAATTAGAGTTAACAATTGTTAATAAATTAAGTAGAATTAAAAGTAGCTAAATCCATTGAAACTGAAAATGTACCTGAATGTATTATTTATCACAAACAATCATTTCTTTGACCTACATTTTAGCTCATATGTATCTGTAACTGCATTATAATGCAAGTCTGTAGGCTCAAATCTCATTTTAATCTTCTGTAGGTATGTTAAAGGTTGATCTATAGGGCTAAATCCATGTAGTTATCTTCTTTCCTGGAACATAAAACTAACTATCCATAACATAAAATTCAAATATTTTTTAACAATATAAAATAGTTTACTAAAGAATATTTCAAATCAAAATATGAATAAGTTTTGAACATTTCTTTTATATATAATATTTAAAAAAAGCTGAATTCATTAAAATATAAATTTACCAGAATATGTTATTGACCACACACACTCACTTCTTTGACCTACACTGTGAGCTTGTATTGATCTGTAAATGCATTGAAATGCAAGTTTGTAGGCACGGGTTTAAATCCCTGTGGAGATAATCCCTGGAACATAAAACTAATTATCTGTGACATAAAATTCAAATATTTTTTAACAACATAAGACATTTTACTAAAGAATAATTAATATCAAATTTTGAATTAGTGACAAACATTTTTAAATATATAATATGTGAAAAAAGCTAAATTCATGAAAATAAAACTTGACCAGAATATATTACTTACCATACACAATCCTATCTTTGACCTACATTATGAGCTTGTATGGATCTGTCACTGCATTGAAATAGAAGTCTGGAGACTCAAATCTTTTAATCTTCTGCAGGTGTGTTCAAGAATGCTTATAGGTTGAAATCCCTGTAGAGATTTTCTTTCCTAGAACATACAACCACTTATCTATAACATAATATTCCAATATTTTTTAAGAATATTAAAATAATTACTAAACAATATGTAATATCAAAATATAAACAATGTTAAACAATCGTTAATAAATTAAGTAGAATTTAAAAGTAGCTTAATCCATTGAAACTGATAATGTACCTGAATATGTTATTTACCACACATAAGCACTTCTTTGAACTACAATGTGTGCTTGTGTGGATCTGAAACTGCATTGAAATGCAAGTCTGTAGGCACGAATCTCCTTAATCTTCTGAAGATGTGTTCAAAGCTAATCTAGGGGTTTAAATCCCTGTGTACATCTTTCCTGGAACATACAACTAATTATCTGTGACATAATATTCAAATAGTTTTTAAGAATATAAAATAGTGTACGAAATCATATTTTATATCAAATATCAACTAGAGTTGAACAATTGTTAGTATATTAGTTAGAAGAGAATAAAAAAGCTAGATTCTTTAAACAAAATATGTACCTGAATATATCATTTATCACAAACTTTCCCTTTTTTGACCAACACTATAAGCTTGTATGGATCAGTATCTCCATTGATATGCACGTTTTATGGCTCAAATCTTCTTAATCTTCTGCAGGTGTGTTCAAGGCTCTATGGGTTGAAATACCTGTAGAGATCTTCTTTACTGGAACATACAACTCATTATCTAAAACATATTTTTTAAATTTTTTCTAAATTATAAAAACTTATTGACTGAAGAATATTTAAAAGCAAAACAAAAAGAATTTATTTTTAAACCTTTGTTTATATAATAGAAGTGAAAAGTAGCTAAATCCATTAAACAAAAAAATGTACCTGAATATATTATTTAGTCACACACAATCACTTCTTAGGCCTACATTATGAGGTTGAATGGATCTGTAACTGCAATGAAATGCAAGTCTGGAGGCTCAAATCTTTTAATCTTCTGCAGGTGTATTCAAGGCTGCTTTATAGGTTGAAATCCCTGTAGAGATTTACTTTCCTAGAACAAACAACAAATTATCTATAACATAATATTCCAATATTTTTTAAGAATATTAAAATAATTACTAAACAATATGTAATATCAAAATATAAATAAGTGTTAAACAATCGTTAATAAATTAAGTAGAATTTAAAAGTAACTTAATCCATTGAAACTGAAAATGTACCTGAATATGTTATTTACCACACATAAGCACTTCTTTGAACTACACTGTGAGCTTGTATGGATCTGTAACTGCATTGAAATGCAAGTCTGTAGGCACGAATCTCCTCAATCTTCTGAAGATATGTTCAAAGCTAATCTATGGGGTTTAAATCCATGTGGAGATCTTTCCTGGAACATACAACTAATTATCTGTGACATAATATTCCAATATTTTTTAAGAATATAAAATAGTATACGAAAGCATATTTCATATCAAATATCAACTAGAGTTGAACAATTGTTAGTATATTAGTTAGAAGAGAATAAAAAAGCTAAATTCTTTAAACAAAATATGTACCTGAATATATCATTTATCACACACTTTCCCTTTTTTGACCAACACTATAAGCTTGTATGGATCAGTAACTCCATTGATATGCACGTTTTATGGCTCAAATCTTCTGAATCTTCTGCAGGTGTGTTCAAGGCTCTATGGGTTGAAATACCTGTAGAGATCTTCTTTACTGGAACATACAACTCATTATCTATAACATATTTTTTAAATTATTGTTAAATTATAAAAACTTATTAACTAAACAATATTTAAAAGCTAAAAAAAAAGAATTTATTTTTAAACCTTTGTTTATATAATAGAAGTGAAAAGTAGCTAAATCCATCAAACAAAAAATGTACCTGAATATATTATTTAGTCACACACAATCACTTCTTAGACCTACATTATGAGCTTGATGGATCTGTCACTGCATTGAAATGGAAGTCTGGAGGCTCAAATCTTTTAATCTTCTGCAGGTGTGTTCAAGGCTGCTTTATAGGTTGAAATCACTGTAGAGATTTTCTTTCCTAGAACATACAACCACTTATCTATAACATAATATTCCAATATTTTTTAAGAATATTAAAATAATTACTAAACAATATGTAATATCAAAATATAAATAAGTGTTAAACAATCGTTAATAAATTAAGTAGAATTTAAAAGTAACTTAATCCATTGAAACTGAAAATGTACCTGAATATGTTATTTACCACACATAAGCACTTCTTTGAACTACACTGTGAGCTTGTATGGATCTGTAACTGCATTGAAATGCAAGTCTGTAGGCACGAATCTCCTCAATCTTCTGAAGATATGTTCAAAGCTAATCTATGGGTTTAAATCCATGTGGAGATCTTTCCTGGAACATACAACTAATTATTTGTGACATAATATTCCAATATTTTTTAAGAATATAAAATAGTATACGAAAGCATATTTCATATCAAATATCAACTAGAGTTGAACAATTGTTAGTATATTAGTTAGAAGAGAATAAAAAAGCTAAATTCTTTAAACAAAATATGTACCTGAATATATCATTTATCACACACTTTCCCTTTTTTGACCAACACTATAAGCTTGTATGGATCAGTAACTCCATTGATATGCACGTTTTATGGATCAAATCTTCTGAATCTTCTGCAGGTGTGTTCAAGGCTCTATGGGTTGAAATACCTGTAGAGATCTTCTTTACTGGAACATACAACTCATTATCTATGAGTAGCTTAATCCATTGAAACTGAAAATGTACCTGAATATGTTATTTACCACACATATGCCCTTCTTTGAACTACACTGTGAGCTTGTATGGATCTGTAACTGCATTGAAATGCAAGTCTGTAGGCACAAATCTCCTTAATCTTCTGAAGATGTGTTCAAAGCTAATCTAGGGGTTTAAATCCATGTGGAGATCTTTCCTGGAACATACAACTAATTATCTGTGACATAATATTCCAATATCA